>VSMD01049260.1:0-17457 GCA_008750895.1 Mirza zaza | reverse complement strand
CAGTCCTGTCTCCTTGTCGTCTGTCCATACTCACACAAGAGCAGTACTGTCCCCCTGTCCAGACACCCGCCAGGGGCAGAGTTCACACCGTCCTCCTCCCTGGGCTGCCCCACCCGGAGGGGAGCCCTGAACGCCAACCCCACCCCCCAGGCAGAGCCCGGAGACGCTGCCCCCCTAATCCGGTCACCAAACCCCTTCCCTGCCTCCTCGCCCCATTAAAACCGATGGTTTCTTGAACCCCTGGCTTGTCTCTGTTTCTCTGCCCCCAGCAGCCGCCTTCGAACCCCGAATTCTGAACAGGGAGGCGGGGGAGGGGGCCCTGGTGAGTCAAGCCCGGTCTCCCCAGAAGGGGGGGTACTCCAGGGAGATGGCTGAGTGCTGGCGTCCTCGGTCACTTGCTCTAGAGCCGTCCCTGGAGCCTGGTCCCACCAGAGGGACATGACCTGGGAACTGTTTTCGACGCCCAGGCCAAAAGGGAGAGGTAGGTTTAAATGATGCCCCCGGAAGATCCCAGACTCCTCCATGGCTCACGCAGGTGTGGGGCTGCCAGTCCTCTACGGGGCGTGTGGAGCCCACGGTCACCCCTGGGTGGCGTGCTGGGAGCCTGGCAGATGCCGATGTCTGGGGTCAGGCCTCTGCGCCCCCCAACAGTCACGCCAGTCATCCTGGCACTCTGGGAGACCGAGGCGGGAGGATCGCTCAAGGTCAGGAGTTCGAAACCAGCCTGAGCAAGAGCGAGACCCCGTCTCTACTAAAAAATAGAAAGAAATTAATTGGCCAACTAAAAATATATATATAGAAAAAATTAGCCGGGCATGGTGGTGCATGCCTGTAGTCCCAGCTACTCAGGAGGCTGAGGCAGGAGGATCGCTTGAGCCCAGGAGTCTGAGGTTGCTGTGAGCTAGGCTGACGCCACGGCACTCTAGCCCGGGCAACAGAGTGAGACTCTGTCCCCCGTGCCCAAAAAAGAATATTTAATATGAGCAAAATCCCGCTAAAAGCAGACATCAGCAAGAACTCCGATGGCTCCTGGCAGCAGAGCCTGGGGCTCCCCAGACTTTCGGAAGAGGGGATTCCGCATGGTGACAAATCGTAGACGAACAAAATAAACTTCCGTGTGGAGAAACACACACACTCAGACATACCTGCCGCTGACACCTCCGCCACCAGAGGCAAAGTCAAAAGATGAATGAATGACAAATTTGGAAAACTGTTTGCCACTCATATAAAAGATAAATGGATTATTTATCAAATACACAGAGAACTACTCAAAATTGAGGAGAACAAGAACAAATCCAGGAGATAAATAGGCAAAAACATGAAGAGATCACATAAACACACACACAAAAAAAATGTATAAATGACCCTTGAATATATGAAAAGACACTCAGCTCCACCCATGATAACTGCACTGATGTGTGATTTCGTACCCATCCTACTATGAAAGTCCCTAAGTGTGACAACACACCCCGTTGGCAAGGTCAGGGGCTGCCCTTTTCCAGGGCTGGCTGGTAGGAGTATGAACCCTAGACAGGTGACTTGCCGACACTTATCAAAATTACAAGTTCATTTTTCCTCTAGCCCAGCAATCCTTCTGCTGGCAAGCATTACTGAAAAAAAAAAAAAAATTTTTTTTTTAAGTTAAAAGTAAAATTAAAGGCCGGGCGCGGTGGCTCACGCCTGTCATCCTAGCACTCTGGGAGAGCGAGGCGGGAGGATCGCTCAAAGTCAGGAGTTCGAAACCAGCCTGACCAAGAACGAGACCCCCGTCTCTACTAAAAAAAATACAAAGAAATTAATTGGCCAACTAAAAATATATATAGAAAACATTAGCCGGGCATGGTGGCGCAGGCCTGTAGTCCCAGCTACTCGGGAGGCTGAGGCAGGAGGATCGCTTGAGCCCAGGAGTTTGAGGTTGCTGTGAGCTAGGCTGACGCCACGGCACTCACTCTAGCCTGGGCAACAGAGTGAGGCTCTGTCTCAAAAAAAAAAAAAAAAGTACCCCATCTCTTAACAGGACTAAAGCTCTAAAAAAAAAGTGAAAATGCAACTGTTGTTTCCATCCTGGAAAAACCACATGCTGGGGAGAAAGAATTCTCCCCGGGGGCTCAGAACATCTCTGTCTGAGTCTACACGGTAAGTGTGTGTGAGCAAATCTTTTAACTTCCCTGCATTTTGTGAACGTTACCGCATTTAATTCTCACAAGCCTGTGTTAAGTACCTACTATGTCTTTCCATTTTGAAAGAGGCCCAGAGACAGCCGTTAGGGAGCGTGTCCAAGGGCTCCCAGATATTAAGTAACAGTAACTGACCCCAGAGCCTCTCTCATTGGTCCATCAAGTGGGGAGTCTTCACTTGCACACAGGGCATCGGACGCCAGCCATGCCTACCGTGTTTCCCCGAAGATAAGACAGGGTCTTATGTTCATTTTTCCCCAAGAAGACACCCTAGGGCTAATTTTCAGGGGAGGTGTTATTTTTTTTAAGTACGGTACAACCATCTACACTGATTCAAATAGAGTGAAGTCGTCTTCTTCTGGAACATCATCATCACTCTCCAAACCCCGAATCCCATCCTGAATGTCTTGCGACTCTATTTCCTTTAGAACCATTGGCCCCAATCTCTCCTGTCGAGCCACAGAGCTCTCACAGGGCAGATGGGAAGGGCTGCTCATCTTTCCCGCTCCGCGACGACATGCATGGGTTGTGCAGACGCGCTGCGTAGCCACGCCCGTCACTAGGGCTTATTTTCGGGGTGGGGCTTCTATTGCGCAAATGCCTAGAAATCCTGCTGGGGCTCATTTTATGGGTAGGTCTTATTTTCGGGGAAACACAGTACTGTCCCCTGCAGGTGGGTCTGGTACATGGAATGACTGAAGAGTGAACAGGAGCAGACGGTTAACAAACCAGGGAGAGGCGGCCAAAACTCAAACCCACCCACGACAGAGGGAAAAGCAGCGGTTTGTGGTTGGATGGCTCTCGGTCCACAAGTCCGGCACCCTGAGAGTCTGAGTTCCCGCAGATGGGTCCCTGCGTTGACAGCCAGGAGTGCGTCCTAGGCACGTGCTCTCGGGAACACGCACAGCAGGTGGAAGGCAGAGACGGCCGATCCCTCAGTCCCCCCTCCCACCCACCCCCCTCCTCCTCCCCAGTCAGGAAGGAATAAACGGGGAAGGAACACCAGCCTCACCTGCTGCAAGAACCCAACAACCCAATCCAACGACACGTCGCTGCAGCTAACGAGTGTTTTGTAGAACGGGGCGAACCCCGGTCATCGGCCCGTGAGAGTGTTGGATGCTCGGTACACAGGATTTAACCCTGTGGGTGGGGCGTTCGTGAGTCTTTGGTGAGTAATCGCCGGTCATTGTCCTGAGACACAATGTTGAATTGCTCTGCGAAGCAGATGTGCACGGACGAGTCACTTATGTGCCTAATTGATTGTCTCCGAGCACCGTCATCGCTCCCTGCTAATTACCTCGTATGCCTCGTACCCTGTAAGGCCTGACCAGGTAACAACGTGACTCAAATCATGAGTGGGCTAAGGACCCCCTTGTTCTGTCATTAATGGGGTTCCTGTTATAGATGGTGGCTGGGGTCAGCATGTCCCGTTAGGGTCACAGAGAGCAGTGACCGCCTGGGCAATATCGCTAAGATGCCCTCACAAGCTCAGAAGGCAAAAGACGAAACATTTACCTTTGGAAGGTCAGCCCAAGCCTACGGGATGACGTACGGTTTCCTCCAAGGATAAGCACATTCAGTGTCCTCCCTCCTCCCTGTGTGAGCCATTGAGCCTCACAGGAACCTCCCGTCCGAGACCGAAACCCTGAACCCAGGTGTCTGTCACCTACCGACACCTGGGTCGGCTCACCTCTTTTCTTGACCCTGTTAGCCCCGGGCTCGTCAGTCCCTGGCACTGCTCCTGTCTCAGCCGTCGGTGATTTCAGTGCACGTGGGCATGACCTCCCGGACACCCCGGCTCCCTGCCTGGCCGTGCATCCTGCCCTCCCAGCTCTCTCTGTCTGGGGCCCCGACTGCAACCGTCTTCGACGTTGACGACACAACTGCTCCAGATGCGAGCTGTCACTCTGCTCTCTGTCACAGCGACGCCCGGAACAATCTCTCTGCACGCCGCCCTTCCCTTCTCCGTTAACCCACGCTGGGCAAGCTTGCGTCCGCCAGAGCCTGGCGTCAAAGTCAGCCGGCCCAAACGTTGCTAAACCCAGCAGTCCCGACTCCGCCCTCCTTGCCTGACGGATGGGCATCCTCTGACCCCAGACTGCCTTCCTCCCCTGGGAGACCAGCCTTCCCGCACCTCCTTGAGGCCCCTCCTGCCCCTCCTGCCGGTAAGTTCTCCCTCCAGGGGGTCCACACTCTCCCTTGCCGCTCGCTTGGCATCCTCGGCAAATGTCTCTTTCCCTGGAAGCCTCGATGACCTCCTTGTTTAAAACTGCAACCCTTTTCTCTCGCCATGCTCTATCTTCCCCCCAATAGGACCTATCATCTTTTAACATGCTGCGCAATTTACTTATTTATCATGTTTCTCTCCTTTCTCCTGCTGCCTTCACTTGCAATACGGGCGGCTCCCCGAGGGCAGCGATTGTGTTTGTTTTGTTCGACGTGAATAGTGACCTGCACACCATAGGCGCTCAGTAAACACCTGGCAAGTAAGTCAAATAAGGTGCATTCAAGTTCCTGTGATAAGGAGGCCATGCATGTTTGGCATTTAAAGTACTGTATTTGGCCGGGCGCGGTGGCTCAAGCCTGTAATCCTAGCTCTCTGGGAGACCGAGGTGGGCGGATCATTTGAGCTCAGGAGTTCGAGATCAGCCTGAGCAAGAACGAGACCCCATCTCTACTATAAATAGAAGGAAATTAATTGGCCAACTAATATATATAGAAAAAATTCGCCGGGCATGGTGGTGCATGCCTGTAGTCCCAGCTACTTGGGAGGCTGAGGCAGCAGGATTGCTTGAGCCCAGGAGTTTGAGGTTGCTGTAAGCTAGGCTGACGCCACGGCACTCACTCTAGCCTGGGCAATAAAGTGAGACTCTGTCTCAAAAAAATAAAAAATAAAAAAAATAAAGTACTGTATTTATTAATATGATATTTAAGGGTGTTTGGGCGAATAGGATCATATACAGCTTTGTAATCCCAATTTTAAAGTACACATATCTTGTAAATAAATTTACATGTGTGTTCTTAGGTAAAAATCTTACACCATATTTATAGCTTAATTTATGAGATTTTAAAAAAAAAAGAGCACTTGGGAAAGTTAGACAAAGTCCTTAAAAGAAATCGGAATGTATTAAATTTACATGCAATCGAAAATATTTAGGAGCATTTATCAAAGACCCTAAGAGAGGGCCTGAAGCTCAGGTGCATGCCCTTTAAAAGTGATTACACAGATTTGCTAGGCTGTCACGGCTGAACGGAAAAGCTTAAGAAATAGTTTTTTCAACTTTAGTATATTAGCTTTATTTAAAAAATCTATAAATGGCCTTTATCTGGATGCGTGAATTCACACACACAAATGCCCCCGCCCAGCACCAAAAACTCCCATTAACAACGGGGCGTGTTATTTAAGCATCTCACTAGTGACCTCCAGTGGCTGAAGCGAGAAACAACACATGTACGTTGGAAAATGTTAAACAGCCTTAATGAATTTATAGCTATTCTGTCCCTAGTAGACTTTCATTTCAAAGGGGAACTATTCAGCGGAAGAGATGTCTTTCGCCTCTGACCTGCAGGACACCCACATTCAAATTCTAGAGAGCATCCTTGTTGTTTGTATCAAAAACAAACTGAGACCTGACGGCACTAATTTGGAGGCAGAGAAAGCATCACCCTGAAAATACCCGTGGTTTAATCAGCGTAAAAACACAGAGACGGGGAAACAACGTTCATAGTCAACGTGTGCCGTTTTCCACCGCGGGCACAGGAAAGGAAAAGCGTAAAGTGTAGAGTTTCATAGTCTCGTCATTAAAAAAAGAGTAAATCTAGGTTTTCATTCTGACAAAAAGACAGAGACAAAAGCCGGCCCTAGACGTGACTCCAGACCTCCGCAGGCTGGTGGGCAGCAGAGGAGCCTCCCGCCGGCCAAGCAGGAAACGTGTGTCCGTGGCTGCCACTGACCCATCAAACTTGGCGCGTGGAACGGAGGGGCTTGCCGGACCCGGTTCTGTTTTTCTTCTAACCAGAGGGGAGCTCTGCCCGCTGAGCGTGCCATGGCTGGAGAGGGAGGCAGGCCAGGCTACCTTCTTCCTTCCCGCCGGCCGTCCTTGCAAGACAAGCTCTGCCCCACCTCCCTGTAGTCCTGCTCCAGGGCTGCCAGGTCTTCCTGGGCCTCGGAGAACTCCCCTTCCTCCATGCCCTCCCTGAGGTACCAGTGCAGAAACGCCCTCTTGGCGAACATGAGGTCGAACCTGTGGTCCAGGCGGGCCCAGGCCTCCGCCACGGCCGTGCTGTTGCTCAGCGCGCACACGGCCCGCGGCACCGGGGCCAGGTCCCCTCCCGGCGTCACCGCGGGCGGCCGGGAGTTGATGCCCACCTTGAAGCCGGTGGGACACCAGTCCACAAACCGCACGGAGTCCCTGGCCTTCACGGCCGCGATGGCGGCGTTTGCCTCCCTGGGGGCCACGTCCCCTCGGTAGAGCAGGCAGCAGGCCATGTACCTGCCGCGCCGGGGGTCGCACCTGACCAGGTGGCCGGAGGGCTCGAAGCAGGAGGCGGTGATGTCAGCCACGGACAGCGGCTCCTGGAAGGCCCTGTCGGCGGAGACGACGGGGGCGAGGGCTGTCACGGGGAAGTGCACCCTCGGGAAAGGCACCAGGTTGGTCTGGAACTCGGCAAGGTCCACGTTCAAGGGGCCCTGAAACCGCAGGGACGCGGTGACGGCCGACGCCGCCTGCACCAGCAGCCTGTTGATGCTGGCATAAGAGGGGCGCTCGACTCCCAGCTTTTGGTGGCACACGTCGTAGACGGCCTCGTTGTCCACCAGGAAGGTGCAGTCTGCGTGCTCGAGGGTGGAATGCGTGGCGAGGACGGCGTTGTACGGCTCCACCACGGCCGTGGACACCCTGGGGGCCGGGTGCACGGAGAACTCCAGCTTCGTCTTCCTGCCGAACTCCGCCGACAGCCGCTCCATCAGCAGCGACGTGAGCCCCGACCCGGTGCCTCCTCCCACGCTCCGGAAAACCAAAAACCCCTGCAGCCCGCTGCACTGTTCTGCCTGGGGAGAGGGGGAAGGAAGGGAGTGGGGTGTGAGCGCTGGGCCACATGGACCCAGAAGCCAGGAACCGGGTGGTACCGGGAGGACACGACCCATTCCCAAAAACAAACGAAGCAGACGGGTCTACCGTCGTCAAAACCACGACAAACGCAGCCACTTTGAGATACGCTTGGGTGGTGCCTCGAGTTTGACTGTGAGCAAAGCCTAAATATTCAACCGCCCTTCGAGGCCCTCTGCACGTCTGTCTACCCGTGTGTGGTCCGAGAGAGGCCTTTGTCGACAACAAAGAAAACGGCAAGCAAAATATTGCAGCAAAATCACTTCCTGGCCGCAGTAGATGAAGCACCGTCACTTCTACACTCCCTCTGGCGTGCCCGTGTAGAAGGCCTGGTGTCACCCAGTGATTGTGCCAAACCCCGAAACCCGCGCTCGGCAAGAGGTCTCTGGCCTCAGGTCCTCGAAGAAGAATTAACTGTCAATAATAGAGTAACTAGGGCTGGAGGTGGTGGCTCATGTCTGTAACCCTAGCACTCTGGAAGGCCAAGGCAGGAGGATTTCTTGAGGTCAGGCATTCAAGACCAGCCTAAGCAAGAGCAAGACCCTGTCTCTACTAAAATAAAAAAAAAGAAAGAAAGAAAGAAAGAAAAAAAAAAATCAGCCAGGGAAGTAAAAATAAAAAAAATTAGCCGGGCGTGGTGGTGTGCACCTGTAGTCCCAGCTACTCAGGAGGCTGAGGCAGGGGGATCACTTGAGCCCAGGAGTTTGAGGTTGCTGTGAGCTAGGCTGACACCACGGCACTCTAGCCCGGGGAACAGAGCAAGACACTTGGTCTCAAAAATAATAATAATAGTACTACTCAGCTTTAAGAAACAACGGTGATATAGCACCTCTTGTACATTCCTGGATAGAGCTTGAACCCATTCTACTAAGTGAAGTATCCCAAGAATGGAAAAACCAGCACCACATGGACTTACCAGCAAATTGGTATTAACGGATCAACGCCTAAGTGGACACATAGGAATAACATCTATCAGGTGTCGGGAGGGTTGGAGGGGGAGGAGGGGATGGGTATATACAGCCACAACGAGCAAGATGTGCAAAGTTTGGGGGATGGACACACTTGAAGCTCCAACTCGAGGGGGGGGGGCCATGGGCAATATACATAAACCTTAACACTTGTACCCCCATAATATGTTAAAATTAAAACAAAAAAATTATACCTAAAATAAATTAATAATAATCGGTAACTAATCTCCAGGTAGGGTGTACCTACTGTAAACCTCATAAATAGCGATTACTACTGGAAAACAAGTTTTAGAGTTCTTTGGAGGTCTCTGATAGCAAGACAAACGCCGTGTTCGTAGAAGCAAGGGAAATTGGGGGCTCCCCTATCAGAGTGCAGGTTTTGGGGCCCCTTCACCTGTGACAAGGTGGAAGGGAAGCCGACAGCAGGGCCCCGGGCGTGCACTCGGGCTCTGAGCATGCATGCGCAGGTGGGGGGGGCAGGGGTGATGGAGGGGCAGACAGGTGATGCAGGTGGGAGGAGGAGGGGGCCACTTGCCAGCTTCCGGGTCCTCTCCAGCACCAGGTCGATGACCCCAGACCCCACCGAGTAGCGGCCGCGGGCATAGTTGTTGGCGGCATCCTCCTTCCCACTGAGCAGCTGCTCGGGGTGGAAGAGGGCACGGTACCTCCCGGCCCGGATCCCGTCTGCAGAGGGAGAGAGGAGGCCGGTGCGGTCCGGGCCAGCTGCCAACCCCTGAGGCGTCCTCCCGGGCCCTGAGCCCTGTCCTGCCCCAGCGTGGTGGTCGAGGAGAGCAATCCCTGCTGCTCAGTTAGCCTCTCCTAGTCTGGGAAAACGGAGAATCCTTTGCATATAAATTGAAAATGTGTTTTTCTACCATACACCTTGTTTTAGTCTCCTAGGGCTGCTGTGACACGTGACAACAAATCTGGTGGCTTAAAACATCAGAAACTTATTTCCGGCCAGCGAGGTGGCTCACACCTGTCATCCTAGCACACTGGGAGGCCGAGGCAGGAGGATCGCTCGAGGTCAGGAGTTCGAAACCAGCCTGAGCAAGAGCAAGGCCCCCTGTCTCTACTATAAATAGAAAGAAATTAATTGGCCAACTAATATATATAGAAAAAAATTGGCCGGGCATAGTGGCGCACGCCTGTAGTCCCAGCTACTCGGGAGGATGAGTAGCTGGGGGATCGCTTGAGCCCAGGAGTTTGAGGTTGCTGTGAGCGAGGCTGACGCCACAGCACTTATTCTAGCCTGGGCAACAAAATGAGACTCTGTCTCAGAAAAAAAGAAGAACCCTCATGAGAAGAAACTCAGAGGTGACGTCTCTACAACGTAAAGACACACAGAGAAGGCAGCCGTCTGTGAGCCAAGAAGAGAGCCCTCACCGGAAGCCAACCACAACTCACAGTATCAACCCAAGTCTACCTTCCTCTCTAGCTTCTCCCTTAAGTCACTAAGACCCCCTTCTCTCTCCAGGATTTGTCTAGCTCCGTTTCAAGAGTTTTTGCACAAGATGCTACAGAATCTGCCATTAATAATCATACAATAGTATTGATTTTCCCCATAATTAGAATATTTATTCGGGTTCTTGCTTCTTTGGGATCATTTTCAAATATTCTACTCTCATTAAGCAGATAATGCCTCAAATTTTCATATTCTTCCAACAAATGGCCTCAGGAAAAGACTTAGTGTTCTGTGATGATACACAGATCAGATAACAAGGTTTTACATGACGTGTGGGTCAGATAACAAGGTTTTACATGACGTCATCGCACAAGAAAAGAAGGCTAAGCCAGTCTTCTCTGTGGGTGTGTTTGTCACGCTGGTCACCCTAAATGGCCATTGTGGTGCCTCTAGATTAGGAAAAGGTGCAGGTGATCCCATTCCAATAGATCAGGATAATCTGATAATCCCGCCCTCTTGATTTCTTTGTTTTGAGCGTGAACCTGGCTAAGGGTAGCCTGGAATGTAAAATTTATTTTACCTACAACCGTTGGTTCCAAGTCCACGAAGAGTGCCCTGGGCACATGCTTCCCAGCTCTCGTCTCGCAAAAGAAGGTATGGAAAGACGCGTTCGCTTGCTCCGTTTCAGCGTTTTCCAGCAGATCCTGTTGTTTCCTGTCGGGAATGGTGCCGTCGGGCTGGATTCCATGTTCCAGGCAGTAGAGTTCCCAGCAAGCGTCCCCGATCTGGATGCCGGCCTGCCCAACGTGGATGGAGAGGCACTCCTTCTGCAACAGGACACAGGGAGTCGGACAACAGGACCTGCGTTACTTAGCACTTCCGGGTACAAATGGCAGAGCCAAGCTAGCTTACGGCCACGGAGAAATTTATTATAAGATAATCAAAAGCGTTTCCTGGGCCGGGCACGGTGGCTCAAGCCTGTAATCCTAGCTCTCTGGGAGGCCGAGGTAGGCGGATCATTTGAGCTCAGGAGTTCGAGACCAGCCTGAGCAAGAGCGAGACCCCATCTCTACTATAAATAGAAGGAAATTAATTGGCCAACTAATATATATAGAAAAAATTAGCCGGGCATGGTGGCACATGCCTGTAGTCCCAGCTACTTGGGAGGCTGAGGCAGCAGGATTGCTTGAGCCCAGGAGTTTGAGGTTGCTGTGAGCTAGGCTGACGCCACGGCACTCACTCTGGCCTGGGCAACAAAGTGAGACTCTGTCTCAAAAAAAAAAAAAAAGCGTTTCGTGGAAACCAAAAGCCAGGGTATAGCTAAGCGTCAGGAACAATTAAACCAAGGGCTTACATTCCATTAAAGAGCTTATTTCAACACCATAAATTAAGCATCTACTCCATACTAGGCTAGGAACTAAGACTACATATATTTATATGCGCACGCGCACACACACACGCATATAGGCACTTGTAACTCAAGTCAGAGTACAGCTGATTTAACTTCACCCTTTTAATATAGGTGAGATATATATATGTGTGTACATATTAGCTTGACTCACCCAGAAAAAAAATTAGCTAGTTATTGGAAAGAAAATAAACTAAAATCAATATATAGCCTTTTCAGTTATTAAAACCCACTGCAGGTAAATTAAGAATGTTATCTTTTCATGCCTTGAGATATTACATTTACCATTCAGATACTCTCTAAATAAGAATAGATACTCAACCTAAACTTAAAACCAGTGGCAAATTTTACAAGGAAAAATGCAACGGACTTAACAACCCCAAAATGTAAAACTTCCATACCATAACAAATTTGTGTATATAAAAATTGATTTTTATATAGTTCAAATTTTATAGACATCAATTTAAAAAAAAAAAAACATTCGAGACATCAACTGGATAAATAGGCAAATGACATAAATGAATGAATTACAAAAGAAAGATTGTCAAATGCAAAGATTTAGACCCAATGGCATTCCCAGCATTATAGTTTATAAGCAAGAAAACCCACAACCAATCTATTTACCTAACTATTAATCTACTGTTAGATATTTACAAGGATGGTACATCAATGCAATAGCATGTTATACAACCCTTAAATGTTTATCCCCCCAAAATGCTTTATGACATGGTAAATGCTTATGATACCATACTAAGTGAAAAGCACATAAGATGCTTAATTGCATATAGAATATGATGTCAAATACATTCAAAAATAGGCATAAAAAAATCTAAGAGAAAATGCATCAAGATAATAACTTTAGTTATATCTGGCTAGCGATCTTTTTTTATCTTGTCTAAACTTTACTATTTTCTTCCACCCTCATCAGCCTCCACCCCTCTCCCTACACCCCACTTTTAAATCGCCATTCACTTTTTTTTTCCTAAGGCAAACGCTTATTTTGGTAATTTAAAGAGACACAGTGATCTACTCCTTTAAGAGAGGGAACGAAAAAATTAAATCCTAAAAAAATCTAAAGTGACAGCAGTTGCCGATTTTAATATGGGTGCTGTTTATTGCCAGTGGTGCGGGGGAACATGTCTATCCAGGGGTCTCACAGGGGGACACCCACTGTCGTCTTCGTCATCTGGGTGCCTCACGCATTGGCCGGATAAGCTGAGGGGCGACTCTGCCCTGGTACAAGGCCCCAAAGCCTGAGATTCGACGACAGGAAGACCTCGGTCCCCAGCAATCTCACGGGCCTGCGGTTTGCTATTGCGAGGGAGGGAGGGAGGGAGAGCTCTGGCTGGCCACGCCCTTGCAGTCTGGCCTGGACTCTGTTCGTGCTCAGGGGCATCAGACCCTTGCACTTTGTCTCTGTGATTCACCAGACCCGACACAGCCCTCTCTGCCTCCTGAGAAACGCAGGTTCTCTGCTTTAGCAGAACTTTCCACCTAGTTTCTTCTCTGTGCGACAAGCAGTTGTTTCTCAGGACAAAAGCCACAAATGCAACGTAGAAAGCACTTCGCTTAGTACCAGCGAATATCCCAGCCTCTCTTTGGTACGTCAAAATCAAAGCAGCGCATTCCATTATAAACAGGCTTCTCTGAATACCCTTATCGGCAAAGCACAGTTTTATTTTTCTCCCCTCCTGTTGGACTTAATATGCTGTAATCGGATATTAATACTGTAATACAGTATTAATACATATAATTGTATTAAAACATTATATATTATATACATTATATATTATACATTATGTATTATACATTGTGTATTATATACATTATATAAAACATTAATATATTAAAACATTAAAATGTATTAAAACATTAAAACAATTGTAAATACATATAATTGTATTAAAACTGTAATACAGTATTAATACATATAATACTTAATATGCTGTAATCGGATATTAATACCGTGATCGGATCAAAACTTGGTTCCCTGAATTTCAGTTAAAATTTTAGAAGGGCACAGGGGCTGTTCGCTGCTTCTCCATCATTAAAACTTCTCACTTTTGTAAAGTTTACATGTAGGTTTCTCTCACTAACTCGCTTCCTCACCTGTCTACCACCCAGGCCTGCACGCTACTGACATGTAAAATTGAGGCATAGATGTGGTATTTGCTCACAACGTTCCCACTTAAAATAATCACTAACATAAAAAAAAAATTGCTCTTCTTCATGTGGTCTGTTGTGCAAATGATAAAAAGAACAAGTGATACTTGTTCTTTTTAAACTCAGCAGGAGACACTCAGCCCAATAAACTTCTTGGCTTTAGAAGCAGCTGAGTTTATAACATAACTGTGCGTCCAACGGTGTATTATCAGAAGACTATCATCACCTTATTCTTCTCTTAGCCTCTCCCTCCCTCTTGTCCAAACTCTCTATTAAAACATTAGTCCCACTATAAAATAGTATAAGATTGTCAAATGCCCACGAAATGTCAACGTTGATCAGTCAAGCACATCATGAAATGCTGCTATAAAGTTCACTTGAATTACTAGGATGGCATAATTTTTTTAATTAATCTTTTAATTTTGAGATCTTTGTAGATTCATGTGCAGTTGTAAGAAATGACACAGAAAGATCCTATGTACCCTTCACCCATTTTCCCCAGTGGGAATATTTTGCAGGACTACAATACAACATCACACTGGGAAGGCTGACATTAAAACAATCAAGATACAGAACATTCCAGTAGCACAAGCAGCCCTCATGTTGAAAGGCATAATTTTCAAAAGCAAAACAATTTTAAAAAAATGTTGGACAGAGAGTCCAATGGGGCAAGAAGAATCTAAGAGGAAAAAAAGCAGTTCGAAAGGCTGCTTTCATGAAAGAACTAAAAATTCTAAGGTACTGAAAATTACTCACTGGCACAGAGGAGAATGAAAGGGAAGTGGGTCTTAAAAGGTAGTCCCCAAAGCAGAATTACCGTAAGTCATTAGAATACATTCATTATCATGCCCCAAGACAGAAACTCAAGAGAGGAGAAAGATGTCCGTGCACTTTACCCCTCCAGGCATTTATGAGGTTAGCGTGGTGACCCGAGTCTGAAGTCCCAGAAACTCTGAACAGCGTAACTGAAAGGGAAGCAACTGATGTCTACAGGAAAATCAGCACACTCGGCCTAAAACAAAGGTAAAAACTAAAGGGAATTATTGCTTGAGCACGTCAGTGAAAGTCAGTGAATGACTACAAATCAACAAAGCTTTACTTTTTTTAAGAAAAAAAAAAAAAGCAAAACCACAGGTGGGTAGAAGAGAGCCCCGTCTAAACCTGCTTCCAATTTAGGTACATGGATTGAAACCAATGTCTTTCTAAAAACTTCTTCTCTTGTATTAAGAATTGTTTGCTGGGGAAATGGGCCAGAAGCGAAGAGTCAGGATTTGCTACAACAGGGAATCAGCTGTCAACAGGCACAAGGCAGAGCCACTCACCATGCTGCGACAGAGGAGCCTCCTGCCGGCCTTTCCCAGCCAAGCTTTATCCCAGGGCCCGGAAATGGCTCCACCTGAGGGCTGAAGCGCTGTCTTCACTTAAAGCAGTACAGCTTCTTTTTAGTGTTTTTAATCTCTGGTCTCAGAGTAGCTACCATCGATCGGATCTGCCTGAACAACCTGGGATAGAGTGTGTGCTCAACTACATACAGATGAATTCCCGCGCGCTTATCCAAATCTGCTTCCAACTTATCCCTGTGTTGAAAATAACAAGAGTCTTTTAAAAAAAAAATCCTCCTCTTGGCCGGGGTGTGGTGGCTCATGCCTGTGATCCCAGCACTTTGGGAGGCCGAGGAGGGAGGATCTCTCTTGAGGTCAGGAGTTTGAGACCTGCCTGAGCAAGAGTGAGACGACCCCGTCTCTACTAAAAACAGAAAAATTAGCCAGGTGTGGTGGCGCTCACCTGTTGTTCCAGCTACTTAGGAGGCTAAGGCAGGAGGAGGATTCCAAGAGCCCAGGAGTTTGAGGCTGCAGTGAGCTATGATGACACCACTGCACTCCACCCAGGGTGACACAGTGAGACTGCCCCCCCACCAAAGAAATAAAGAAAAAAGAAAACCCTCCCCTTATATTAAGAATTTATTAAGCATTGACAAGGAAAAGGAAAGAGTATGAGCAAACTTTGTTACGACAGCAAATAAGCTTTTTCTATTGCATAAATACCAGATGAATATCTTAAATAAGATTCAAACAATCCCTAAATACATAGAGCAAACCAGGCCCCTTGACCACTACCACATCCAAACATACAGGGGCTTTCTAGGTTTTCATTATTTATTTCATTTTAAATTTTTATATTATTATTCATAGCATATATTATTTTCAATTCATTGCATCAAGATCAGACAACATAGTTAAAATGATTTTTTTCTTTACATATTTGTTAAAACTTCCTTTATATTCTGCTATGTGGTCAATTTTTGAAAATGTTCCATGAATGCTTGAAAAGAACACGATGTTTTCGATAGATGCATTAAATCAAACTGATTTATCGTGTAGTCCAAATTTTGAGTATCCATTATGTCAAACGATGCGTTAAAATTTTGTTATGATTGTAGATTTGTCTACTATTTCTTATTCTGGCAATTTTTGCTTTAGAGAGAGAGAGAGACTATGTTATTAAGAGCATAGAGAGAGAGATTTTAAATTGTTATGTTTTCTGTGGAATCAAAGCTTTTTATCGCTTTTAAATGACTCTTTACCTAGATTAATGAGCTTTGCCTTAAAGTGTTTATGATAAACTATTTATATCATCACCCCTACTTTAATACGGGTTTTTTTGGTTAGTGTTTGAATGATGACTTTTCCCATGTTTTTACATTCTTGGAAACTCAAAAACCTTTCAGCACTCTATTTTGGATATGGCCTTCGTAAGTATAATATAGCTGAATTTTTTTTTTTGTATTTTTTTTCTTTTCACGGGAAAATTCAGTCCATTATGTTTGATATGATAACATAGTTAGATGTAGATATACTATTAACACTTGATCTTAGCCAAAAGGCCGAGAAGCGATTAGACATACTATTAATATCTTATTTTGTGCTTTCTGCTTGTTCCTCTGTTCTAAGTCGTCCTTTCTCTCTTTTCTGGTCTTCTTTGAATTATTACTATTTTTTTTTTTTTTAGCATAGTAACAATTTTATTATTCAGTACTCAAAACAAAATTTTTATCACTCAAAACTCTTGGTTTGTACCCCTTCTTCCTCACACCTCTGAGACAATGGAAACACTGTAGTGTTTTGGGGCAGTTTTCTCCTGAACTTAAATTATGAGTTACACTCGTCTCTGGTTTTGATCTTCATAAAGTCAACTCCTATCTGTCAACAATTCCCCCCAATTTTCCAGGGCCCTGGTAGTCCCATATAACAAAAAGGAGGAGTATGCTACAAAGTCAGAATGATATTCATTTTATTGCTGTATCAAATCACCCCCATTGGCCCCTGATATTTTCACCTTGAAACAAGATGAGGGAAAAAAAATCACATAATCTGCATATCTCGTTGCTAGTCCACTGACATACTCAGTGTTGTTCATTATTATTTTTTTTAAATTCTCGACCTCCTTACAGAGGTGGAGTCAGAATTAAAGGCGAGGGGGGAGGGGGGGAAAGGGCATTTATTGAAACCTTAAAATCTGTACCCCCATAACATGCCGGAAAAAAAAAGAATTAAAGGCGAGCTCCCCGGACTCCCTGCCGGCCACCTGCGCCCCCTCTCCGGACTCCTCAGGGCTCCCCAGAGGCAGGAGAGCGAGGGGGGCGGGACTCCGCGTCTCCTAGCGACCGCCGCCCGCTCTCTGATTGGCCGGCCGCCGCGCAGCCGCCATTTTCAAATCCCCGGATGACGGCGGCGGCGGGTCTCGGCTGACAGGCGCCTTCTGCCTGGCACAGGCCGGCGGGCGCCGTGCCCGCCCCTGCCGGTCTCCCGGGCGCTCGGCCACCGGCCCTCCCCCTCCTCCGGGCCATGGAGCCCGAGCTGGCGGCTCAGAAGCAGCCCCGGCCGCGGAGGAGAAGCCGCCGGGCCTCTGGGCTGAGCGCGGAGGGCGCCGCGGGGCCTGCGGCCGACACCCCCGGGCAGGGGCCGGGGCCGGGGCCGGAGGAGAGGTGAGTGCGGGGCGGGGTGGGGGCCGGGCAGGTGAGTGTGGGGGCCGGGCAGGTGAGTGTGGGGGCGGGGTGAGTGTGAGGGCGGGGTGAGTGTGAGGATCGGGGCAGGTGAGTGTGGAGGGAAGTGAGTGTGGGGGCTGGGTGAGGACCGGGGCAGGTGAGTATGGAGGGAGGTGAGTGTGGGGGCTGGGTGAGGACGGGGCAGGTGAGTGTGGAGGGAGGGGAGTGTGGGGGCGGGGTGAG